>CM072545.1:15205538-15223802 GCA_036898215.1 Platycarya strobilacea
TTTAAAAAAAGTATATAAAAATTTATATTTTATATAAAATATTATAAAAATATAATAATAAAATAAAAATAAGTTGAAATTCTCAACTTACTTTTAAATCTAAATGAAACCTAAGAATTTATTTAGCCGCTAACTGAAAAGTTGTTTGAAGATCCAGTGACCATGGGGACTGGTCAAACCTTTAACGTGTGCCCATCAAACTGTGGTGTGAAGACAAATACATTAAGATTCGTTTGTATTTGAAGATGAGTTCAACTCATTTTTATTTTATATTATATTTTTATAATTTTTTATATAAAATATAAATTCTTATACACTTTTTTCAAATTCCAACATATCTTTTTCAAGTTTTAACACATTTTTTTCAAATTTTAAAATAATAATAATATTAAAAAATAAATTAAATTAATCTCAACTTATCTCAACTTATCTCATCTCTGAATCCAAGCGAGGTCTAAGGTTCTGTTTGGATTGAAAGTTGGACGAAATGAGTTAAAATAAATTTTAAAAAGTGAATAAAATGTTATTATTATTATTTTAAAATTTAAAAAAATTATATTTAGATTTATATTTTGTATAAAAATTTAAAAAAATATAATAATAAATTTGATATAAATTGAGATGAGCTTAACTCGTCGATTTAAAAAACATAAAAAAAAAAACATAAAAACCGGAAAATGTGAAAGCGAAGAGGTAGTCACGACTCACGTACATACAGAAAGTGAGAAACTTGAGAGCCAGAGACCAATCCCGAGAGAGAGAGAGAGGAAAGGACTTTTCATTTTCTAGTAAGAGAAAAAAGATGACATGTCATAATATCACATTAATTTGCAGGATTTTTTTGTGGGATATTTTTATAGTTGTAATAGTTTCCTAAATTAAATTTAATGTTTTAGTTCATTTATTGTAGCGCACAGATTGCTCTAGTGTTGTGTAATGATATACAATCAAATAGATATACCAAAAAAATACTATTGATATACAAAAATTAAAATGTTCACATAAGCTATTCTAAAAGATATTATAGTAATGAGAAAACCTTTTAAGCCTATCCAACTATTCTAATTCAATAAACAGCCCTCTTATAACAAACTTCTGTGTATTTCCTTCACTTGACAATTTATGTGCTACCTACACCTTACCAATACTCACAAAACTCTGCAAATATTCTCTCCGTACCCTATTCGTCTTCCACTAACTCACCCTCACAGAATTCATATTTTCATCTGGGGGCGGACTCAAGAATTTATTTTAAGAGGCAAGCAAAATTAATATAAAATATATAAAATATTTTTTATTATATTTCTATACATTTTTTTATATAGTATAAAACAATCTGATATTAAAATTTATAATATAAATAAAATACATTTAATACAACTTATATATTAAAAATATATATAATATATCAAGAACATGTCATTATAATAAAAAAAATATATATTAAAAATACGTTAAAAATCATCCAAATTCTTTTTTTTTTTTTTATCTATAATAAGAATATGTTATCATATTATTATATCATTTTATTTTATATGAGATTAAATCTTGGAGAGATAGACTAATATAATTTTTAGAGAGGGGGGCCAACATAAGATAAAATTAATATTTATCCTATTAAATTATAAAAAAAACTAATCTATTTTATTTTTTTCTTTAAAAAAAATATGTTTTTTTTTAAAGAAAAGGTGGAGCCAAGGGGTAGGGGGTCCCCTGCCCCAACATGGCTCCGCCACTGTTTCCATCCTGTCGAGTTGCTACACTCCATGTACAGACGTTAACCCCAAGAGAACGATGGATAAAACTCACAAAACTACCGAAGCTTTTTGTGCCATCTTCGTCTTCCACTATTGAGTGGGCAACTATTGTGGAGGGTGATGGCAACTATGGTGCACCGTACAAAGATGGAGAGTTCAACATCTTAGTGGAGTCTGTTAAATATTTTAACAAGATATTAATAAATGGATTTTTGATTTTCTATGATCCACAACAATAAAATAATAATATGAGAAACATACTTTTCTTTTATCAAATTGATGGAGAATTGATCTGGCTATGAGAGAATGATCACTCTAACAATTTTGTTTCATAAGTGTCTCTCGATGGCTAGAGCCACTCTAATATTATAGGTGAGAACCCTTGAATCTCCCAGTGCTATTTATAGACTTCCGACCATCAAGAAATTTAAGAATTTATATCTGACTATGATTAGAGATATAAAGTTTTAATCTTATCTCTTAGCAGTAATTCTTATCCCATCATAATTCAAATGTTAACCGATAACTCTTGAGCTATTTCAAATTCTATTAAGATGGGTGTGTGGGACACAAATTTTAAATAAAACTCTTACATTTTCCCACTTGGCCCATACGCCCATAAAATAATACTTTTCGTTCATAGGTTTATCACAGGAAATTAACCATACTATGCAAATTTATTTCTTGAAATTTTTCATAGCTAAAAACACATTTCATAAGTTTTGTAATATCGATGTTAAATCGGCTACTAATGCGAGTCATAGCAGTCCTCTGTTATATAATCAACAAATTCTCTTCAATGTAACACAACACTAGTAACTTAATTTATCACGATCCTTAATTGGGATAATTAAGGCTAATATAGTAATACCTTTGGGTTTCGATTCATGTCTATTATAGACATTATCTTGCCATCATTCATCCAAATCATTCAATGTACATATAAAGTGGGAAGACAAGAAAAAAGAAACAAAATAACCATAATTGATATCATTAAGTGTCCAAATAGAATCACAACATTTACGAGTTCAATAACATGTTTACATCCTAAGACCCACATTATTAACATGTTCTTTAAATTGCTTCGCTATCAAACCCTTTGTTAATGGGTTTGCTATCATAAGCGAAGTACTAATATGTTTTATGGATACTGTTTGTTTCTGTACTTCCTCCTTAACACTTGGGTATTTGAGCTTTATGTGTTTAGCACCTTTAGAATACCTATCATTCTTAGAGAAAAAAACTGTAAAGGAATTATCATAATAAACTCTCAGCAGCCTGGCTATTAAGTCGACAACTCCAAGCCCTGAGATAAAGTTTCTCAGCCATAAACCATATATTGTGACTTCAAAGCACGCCCAAAACTCATAGCAACTGGTAAAATCATAATCTGAATATCCAATTACCTCCAAACTATCAGTTCTTTTGAAAGTAAACTGGTAATGCTTAATTCCTTGCAGGTATTGTAATATCCTCTCTACTGCTTTCTAGCAATGAACAACGTTTTATGCCAAATTTCTCAAAAACTCTTGCTATGTAACTTTTCTGAAACAATCCCAATAGTTCTTGTTTTCGATCTCGAAAAATTTCAATTATGATCACAAGGGATGCCTCACTCATATATTTCATTTCAAAGTTCTTAGAGAGAAAGCCTTTGGTTTGATAAAGTAAACCAAGATCACTACTAGCCAACAATATATCATCAACATACAAAATCAAAATTATGAATTTACTCTCACTGACCTTTAGGTATATACGCCGATCAACGATATTTTCTTTACAACCAAAGGAAGTAATGGTATCGTTGAATTTTAAGTACCATTATTAGAAAGCTTGTTGCCCATATATCGATTTCTTAAGCCTACATACTAAGTGATCTTTACCCCTTTCTAAGAAGCTCTGTGGTTGCTCTATGTAGACCACTTCATCCAAATTTCCTTTTAAAAATATTGTTTTTACATCCATCTTATGTAACTCTAAATCATAATGAGCCATCAATGCCATAACAGTTCTAAATGCGTCCTTTTTAGATACTGGAAAAAATATCACTTTGTAATCAATGCCTTCTTTCTGAGTGAAACCCTTAGCAACAAGTCTGGTCTTAAGTCGTTCGATGTTGCCTTTTGAGTCACGATTGGTCTTAAAGACCCATTTACACCTGACTCTTTTACTCCCTTCAGGCAACTCAACGAAATCCCAGACTTGATTCTGATCTATGAATTTCAAGTATTTTTTCATGATATCGATCTATTTACTAGAATCACTTCCCTCTATGGCTTGTGAAAATGTTAATAGATCTTTACTTGTCCCAATGTCAAATTTGAATTCTTAGAAATACACCACGTAATCTATCGAAATAGCAGGTGTCCGATCTCTCTGAGATCTGCGCAAGGCAATCTGTTCTAGTGACTCCGAACTTGGTTTATCAATGATATTATCATTCTGAGATGGGTGATCATTTACTTATTCTACATTATCATCGTAATGATTAATTAGAGGAACTATTATCTTTTATGAGAATTGTTGAACCCAAGATTTCAAATTTCATGTAAATCTACAAATGGATTTTGATGATAACAAATGAATCCAAATAATAAAGGAGTCTCAAGCTCAAGTTGTCCACACAATATAATCAAGCACATCAAGGAAGCAAGCATGAGCAAGAAGGGAACAAGTTCACATTAAAATCATAGAGTAATGTTGTAAATCTCTTAAAAATTCAAAATTAGGAGTAAGGCTCAAAATTAATATTTTATCATAAAGCATTAAAATACATTTTCCACATGTGCATGATATTTTAAAAATTAAATTTGAAAATTTTGAAAGATGATTGATTGTCATCTTTCACATGTGCATGACATGATTAAAGGTTTGAATTTTGAAAATTTTGAAAGATGATTGATTGTCATCTTTCACATGTGCATGACATGATTAAATGTTTAAATTTTGAAAATATTAAGATGATTGATTGTCATCTTTCACATGTGCATGACATGATTAAATGTTTGAACTTTGAAAATATTAAGATGATTGATTGTCATCTTTCACATGTGCATGTTTTATTTGAATATTTTCAAAAGTGGTGGATGCTTTTCTTGACTTATGCAAAAGGTAGATGTCTTTATTTGAAAATTTTGAAAAGTAAAGTGTGCTCCTTTTGTCATATGCAAAAAGTAAAAGATTATGTTTGAAATTTTTGAAAAGTAAAGTGTGCTCCTTTTGTCACATGCAAAAAGTAAAAAAATTAGATTTGAAATTTTTGAAAAGTAAATGATGATGTTTTTGACATGAGAATCTTTTCAAATTTGAAATTGAAAAATCATTTGCCTATAAATAGCTCACTTGAGTTTTGCAAAATTTACAACAAGAGCTTACACATCTATTGCTAAGTTTTGCATCATTTCTTCAAAACTCTCATTCTCTCTTTTCTAAAGTTTTGAGCCTTAATTCTTGTTCTTGTTGAGAGAGATATAGGTTGCGCTGTATTGTTTCTATCTCACTCATTGAGGAGTGTACTTTGATAGTCTACATACTATCAATTCTTGTATCAGTAAAAGGGTATGTATAACCCTTGTGTGTGTAGAATGTGTTCTACACGGGGAATAGTTAAATCACCAAGTGTAAGGTGATTGGAAGTGTAGAAGGTGTTCTACACGTGGAATAGTTAAATCACCAAGTGTGAGGTGATTGGAAGTGTAGAGGGTGTTCTACACGGATTCTTTGGAGCGGTGCTGCTCAAAGGTGTAATAGGTTTCTATCTCCACCTAAAGGAGATTGAATAGTGGATTTGGGGATCCTCAAGAGGTAGCTTGAGGCGAGGACGTAGGCAGTGGGGCCGAACCTCGTTAACATACTGAGTTTGCTTCTCTCTTACCCTTACTCTTTATATTTATTATTGTTTCATATTTTATTTATATTTTATATTATATATTTGATTTATAATTGTTATTTTTTTTAAATACAACTCAATTCACCCCCCCTCTTGTGTTAGTCATCTGGGCAACAAGAATGTAAGTATAGGGACATCTACCCGTACATTCTCAATGATCACATCCTTGGGTTCAATTCTCCCATTGATCTCGTCAAGTTCAATGAATTTAGCATTTCATATTTTCACAATTTATGGAATATGATTATGATAGTAAAACTCATACTCTTTGGATCTCTCTGGGTAACCAATAAAATGCCCACTTACTGTTTTAGGTTCCAATTTCTTTTCCAAAAGGAGTTTTTGAAATTGCCTTCACCCCACAATGATTTGGGTAAGGTAGAATTATTTATCATACTTCTAACCATATCTAATAATATCCGATTATGTCTTTTAGCAACTATGTTTTGCTGTGGCATTCCAAGTATCGTGTACTGTGCAACAATGTCATATTGTTCAAGAAGTTTGGCGAATGGGTCCGGATTACAGCCCGATTTATCATACTTTCCATAGTATTCACTACATCTATCCAACCTGATGATTTTCACCTTTCTATCTAATTGTCTTTCCACCTCCATGAAAATATCTCAAGCACTTATATAGTTTAAGATTTTTCATGTAACAGATAGATATATTCAAAACGTAGAAAATCATCTACATAGGTGATAAAATACTTTTGTCTACCAAAATATTTTGTGGAGAAATATATTTGTAAATTATTTCAAGAAGTTCTTTACTTCTCGTGGCGTCTTTTTTAGTATGTTTGATTTGTTTTCCTTTTATACAATCCACACACACTTCAAGATTAGAAAAATTAAGATGCGGAAGAGTCTATTCTTTTACTAATCTTTGTCACCTTTCTTTGGAGATGTGCTCCAATCTTTTATGCCACAAGTCATCAAGTTTATTTTAGTTTTAAAAAAAGTTTTCATGATGCTGGGTATAAGAATTTTTAATAAACGAATTATCGAGACAAAATTGATAAAGACCATCAGAGAAAAACTCAGAACCAATAGAAAAATTATTTTAAATGTATTGAAACTGACTTATGGAACAATAAAAAATAATTATTAGTTTTTTTTAGTCTAGACAGAAGAATCAAATTATGCCTCACAAAATTGTACATATATTTTTTTATGAAAAACTAAACAATAATTGGTACTCAAAGTTAAACAAAAAGTTTCAGTGGTTAAAACTTCAAGTTTATTCTTATTTTCTATAAAGATAAATACTAACTAGATTTTAGTGTTTAGTTTGTAAGGGGTCATTTATAGTTATAGAAATATGAACATTAGTACCTGAATCTAGCCACCAAAAATTAGTAGAAATATTTACAAGATTTGATTCAAAACATATAAAGATAAGCGCTTATCCTTTTTTTCAAATCCAAACTTACATTTTAGACACTCAGCTTTCATGTGTCCAACAATTCCCACAAATTTAGCATTTGCTAGTATCATATTGAACCTGAGTAACTTTCACAGGTTTTCTTCCTTTTGGTAGTTTAGTTCATTTCTTTTTACCATAATGGTGCATTTTCTTTCTAACTTCTTTATTCACAAAATTAACAAAGCAATGTCCTTGTTGTTCCAAGCTAGCATTTCTTGCCAACTAATTCACAATCCATAATTCTTTAATAGTATTTTAATGTGTTTGAAATTGATCATACTGAGGTGACAATAAGTTCAAAATAAATTGAGCAACGAAATATTTTTCTACTTTCATTTCCAAGATTTAATATTATTAGTCGTATTTTATTTGTTTAAGATATTTATTTGATCTATTGATTAGTTAATATTAGTTTTATGTTATTTTTATAATTAAATATTGAGTTACGTTACTTTTCTTATTAATTTTAATATGAGGTAATTATTTTAATAATTGGATTTGAATTTTTTTTTATTTTATTATGTGAGTTTATTTGATGTGCTTTTGTTATACTAATTATCGTTTTATAATTAAATTGTGCTTAGGTTTGATTTATTGCTAAGTTTTAAATATTTTATTTATAATAAACTATAGTATTATCAGTCGACTTTTACTTAATTTATTGTGTTTTTCTAAGTTGGACTTCTTTTTCTTGCTTTTTTCATTTTTCATTTTTTCTTTTCTTTTCATTTTTTTTCTTTTCTTCTTCCCTGCACTTTCGGCCTCTGATCCGTGCGAGCTCTCCCCCTCTCTTGTTTCATCTCTCGCCCGTTTCTTTTATCTCCACCCAGTGCCACCGTCGGCCACCCTCAGGCGACACCGCCCAGCCCACGACCTTCCCCGGACGTCGGCGAGTCCATCGGTACCGGAGGTGTCACATTCGGTCACCCCACCTCCCTAACACTGCCACATACCCAAAAATGAATTTAATGGGTTTTCACCAATTTTTCGATGCCATCGTTGGTCACCTTGGCCTCCGACCACCACCAGTAGACTCCCCACCCTTCGGCGACATAACCTACCGTCGATAGGCACCCCAACTCCTCTCTTTCTCCTCCACTTGAAATGGGTCCCTAAATGAGTTTATCCTCGCCGCACTGCCATCCGGCCGCCGTGTTTCTCACCCTTGCCACCAAACCACTCCTCTACCCCAGCCAGTTATCTCCCTAACTCAGTTTTCTCATACACGGTCCCACCTTCCCGGTACAATCCCAAACCTGAAAATGGATTTCCACCCATTTTGAGCCCGATCTGCCACCTTCCGGTAGTTGTGTCGCCACACCACCACCTCCATGAAATTTCTCACCTTCCATTGAGTGTTTTCCTAAATTTTGGTATCAAACCGAGTACCATAACCTAACGTACAAAGTGACTAACTGTGAACACTGTGGATTGATGTTTGCTCAATCATCCCGTTTTTACTCACTGTAAGTACTTTCCAAACGAATTTTGAGATTTAAATATATTTTACATTAACAACTCTGTGGTTGGTTGATGATTGTATTTATTAAATGTTGAATATTTGTTCATGGTGGTATGCATTGTGTAATTAAACACTTGTTTATATGTATATTGACATTTGAGATTTTAATGTCAGATTTGGTGTTTGGATTTTAATATGAGATGTGGTTATTGGATTTCTGGATTTTAATGATTTTTGACTGAGTCATAACGGGAACGGCGATACGTAACGTCCGTTGTGATCAGTGGGTGTGCATGACATTATAGGGACGGCGATACGTAACGCCCATTATGGTCATTGTGTGTGTAAGTCATAATAGGGACGGCGATACGTAACGTCCATTATGATTGACAGTGTGTAGATGACATAATGGGGACGATGATACGTAACGCCCGTTATGGTCATTGAGTGTGCATTTTATATCGGAGACGGCGATACGTAACGCCCGCTATGAAATGAGTGTGTATGAATCATAATGGAGACGGCGATACGTAACGCCCATTATGATTGGTGATGTGTGTATATCATATCGGGAACGGCGATATGTAACGCCCGGTATTATTAGTCTTGCAGATATTATTTTCTGGAAAATGATGGATGGTTTTTATTGGAGTTTTTAATTTGGGTCAAATTGAGATTTTGGCGTGTATGGTTATTTTATTTATTTTGAGAAAGATGATTTTAAAATTCATGCATACGGTGTCATGTTCATGTGTGAGGTAGTTGTTGTTACATGAGTATATCTTGTGGCTTGGTTGGGTTGTGTTTACATGCGATGTCATTTTGGCGTCGTAAATTTTGGATGTAGATGTCAAAAAGGCTAGGTCTGAAGAGGCAGCTTTGTCGTTAGAACATTTATTTATAAATTGTTATCTTGGAAAATTATTTTTCCTTTTTTATAAATATGTATTTGTTAAATTTGTATTTCGGATGACTGTATTAAATCTTCTGTTGGAGAATCTATGTTATAATAGTTTGTAAAATATTTCCAAAAATTATGGTACTTAGTTATTGATTTAATTTATTCGCTACTTTTATTTATGCATGTCACGTGTTCACACACTTAGTACTTGACGTTGGGGATGCGTGACCCGTGTTATTAGCATCCCGACGCTTCGATTCCCGTGTTTATTTTAAGGAAAATTTTGGGGCGCCATAGATGGTATCAGAGCAATTCGACTCTAAGTAAATCTGCAAATTACCTAAGAATTGTACCAGAAAAGTTTGTGGTTTTAAAAATTTATTTGTTTTATTATTTGGTTATTTTATTTTATTTTATTATTTTATTTATTCTCTAAGTTTTTCCTACTAATTTATATGGTAAGATTATTGATATTTATTTTGTTGTGTTGTATTTTTTGTTTTAATATGCATATTGTTTATTTATTTTCATAATTAACTTAGTTTTGATTGGTTTGTTTTGTTTTATTTTATTTTAATATTTGTTCAATATTGTAATTGAGTAGTAGTTAAGATTTTAGTTAGTTGATTTTATTTAGTTAAATTGTTGAGCATTAATTTAATTATTTATTTTATATATATGCCTTTGTATTTGTTTAAATTGGAATTTGGATATTTCGGATTAGATTATTATTTTAAATCAATATTTTTATTGAATCTAATAATTGTGTTATGGAATTGTTTATTTTAAAGTTTATTTATTTTGTTGTGGGTTATTTTGTTTTCTTAAGTTTTTATTCAATTATCATGAGGATTTAATTTTAATTTTAGTTCATAGGTTTCTTACAAGATAGTTTTGGATTTTTTTTTATTATATTTTCATTTTAATTATGGCTATTGTCTTTTATATATTTTTGAAAGTTTGAAATTTATTTAGATAAAGATTTAAAATGAATCGCCGTTATGCTTTTTTTTAGGCATATGTTTTGAGGTAATTTTAAATTTATTATCTCTTCACATATCCATTTGTTTTATTTTGAAAGTTTATCTATTTATTTTGACAAGTAGATTTGTTTGGCGACTTGTTGATATTTATTAATTAATTAATTTTATTATGGTTCGTTTCTTTTAAAGGTTTTAAGTTCTGAAGATTTCTACAATATATTTTTTTAAGAGTTGGGTTTTATGGAGAATTTCAAAACTTTATTTGTTATTTTATTTGTTGTTCTTATTTTAATTCAATCTTCTTGTTTTATTTAATAAAAAATTTTGGTGATTTGTGTTTACCAAACGAGATGGTCTTGTTTTCTTAAATGAATAGTTTTTACTTATTTGTTTATTAAATCTTTTTCCCGTTGTGTTTTTATATAATATTTATGTGAATTACTTAAGTTTTATTTAGTGTTTGGGTATATTATTATATATTTGCAAGACGGATTTGTTTTGATAAATTATTGGTATTTATGTAATTGTGTTTCCTTGTTGATATTTCCCATGCTGTTTATAGGTATTGTCTCATTGAGTGTTAGAGTTTCTAAATTCTAATTTTATTTTTGTGAGATTGTTGGAATTGTATTTTAGATAAACTCTTTTTGTGAGTATGAAATTCTTAGCCATTGACATATTATTATAGAATCTGTTTTAAGAATACTTGTGATGGTAGATGATCAATTGTTTTTTTGGTAAAATTTTGATTTTGGTTGTGGACACTTAGAGACTGATATGCAATAGTTGTGTGTATGTAAACTTTGGAGAGTATTTGTCTTTGATTTGTATTTGACTTAGGATGAGTTATTTTGTTATGTGATAGATGTTGATTTGAGCTTATGGTGTTAAATTCAATGGAATTAAATTTTAGACTTCTGGATGAGTTGTTTGGGGTGGATAATTTAAAGCTTAATATTTGATAAATTAATGGTTAGCAGCATTTTTCGAGATATTTTAAGGAATTAATTGTGACTTGAAGTCACATAGGAATTTGAATATCTGAGACTATTCTTTCTCTTGAGTGTTGAAGGTCTAGTTGAGTGAGAGAATTATGTGTATCATGGTTACCATGTTAATTGATTTGAGTAGAGTAATAGGATTTTTATGTGAGGCACGTTAGAACTTAGGTGTTAACCATAGTAGTATAATTAGAATTATGAAATATTAAAATTTTAGGATTTGAAAGGTGGTATAGGATGTCTTGTTAATAGGTGTTGAGCCAGCTTCTACTCAATAGTGATAATTTATGAGGACTTAATTTGATGCATTTAGTGAGTCATCAGAGTGTGCAGGAAGGCGTGATGTCTTGCGATGTAGTTGGAGGTTTAAGTCTTGTGCTGGTTTTGAGATATTAGTGGTGACTTGAAATTTTGGAATAGTACTTATAAGTGGAGATTTATCTTTTGGTCGAGTAACTTATACTTATTGATGGTTAAGTGGGGAAGATAAACTTGAGAATTATTTTAGGGTGACGCAAAGTGTTGTAGGGAGTTAGTGAACATTAGGATTTTTGGAAATTGTACTAAGGTCCTTGTACATATGGAGTTCAGATTAATTGGCTATTTCAAGAGCCCTCTAGATGAGATATTATTTGGAAACTAAACGATTATGATGGAATAACATACATTTGTATTTAAGGAAAATAGATAATTGTGATAGTGCTTGGAGTGAGTATTGAGTGATATGGTAAGTGAGCTATTGGAGTTTCTATTAGTTGCAGCCGAGCGAATTTCGAGGACGAAATTCTTTTTAAGGGGGGAGAATGTGAGATCTCAGAGTTACTTGTATTTTTACACATTATTTTATTCCCGGTATTAATTATTTTAATTTATTTTAATAATATTATTAGTCGTGTTTTATTTATATAAGATATTTATTTGATCTATTGATTAGTTAATATTAGTTTTATGTTATTTTTATAATTAAATACTAAGTTACGTTGCTTTTCTTATTAATTTTAATGTGAGGTAATTATTTTAATAATTAGAATTGAATTCTTTTATTTTATTATGTGAGTTTATTAGATGTGCTTTTATTATATTAATTATCGTTTTATAATTAAATTGCACTTAGGTTTGATTTATTGCTGAGTTTTAAATATTTTATTTTATTTATAATAAACTGTAGTATTATCAGTCGACTTTTATTTAATTTATTGTATTTTTCTAAGTTAGACTTCTTTTTCTTGTTTTTTTCATTTTTCTCTTTTTTTTTTCCCTTTTCTTTTTCTTTTCTTTTCTTCTTCCCTGCACTTTTGGCCTCTGACCCGTGTGAGCTCTCCCTCTCTCTTGTTTCATCTATCGCCCGTTTCTCTCATCTCCACCCAGCGCCGCCGTTGGCCACCCTCCAGTGACACCGCCCAGCCCAAGACCTTCCCCACACGCCGGTGAGTCCATGGGTACCGGAGGTGTCACCTTCGATCACCACACCTCCCTCACACGGGCATATACCCGAAAATAGGTTTAATGGGTTTTCACCCATTTTCCGACGCCGTCGCCGGTCACTTTGGCCTCCGACTACCACCACTAGACTTTCCACCCTTCGGTGAGCATAACTCACCGTCGGTAGCCACCCCAACTCCTCTCTCTCTCTCCTCCACCCGAAATGGGTCCCTAAATGAGTTTATCCTCGCCCGCCGCCGTCCGGCCGCCATGTCTCTCACCTTTGCCACCAAACCACTCCCCTACCCCAGCCGGTCATCCCCCTAACTCAGTTTCCCCATACACGGCCCCACCTTCCCGGTACAACCCCAAGTCCGAAAATGGTTTTCACCCATTTTGAGCCCGATCCGCCACCTTCCGGTTGGTTTTCCATCATACCATCACCCCCATGAGATGCTCCACCTTCCATTGAGTATTTTCCTAAATTTTGGTATCAAACCGAGCACGCTAACCTAACGTACAAAGTGACTAGCTGTGAACGTTGTGGACTGATGTTTGCTCAATGATCCCCCTTTTACCTGCTGTAAGTACTTTCCAAATGAAGTTTGAGATTTAAATAGATTTTGCATTAACAACTCTGTGGTTGGTTGATGATTGAATTTATTAAATGTTGGATATTTGTCCATGGTGGTATGCATTGTGTAATTGAATATTTATTTATGTGTATATTGACATTTGAGATTTTAATGTGAGATTTGGTGTTTAGATTTTAATATGAGATGTGTTTATTGGATTTATAGATTTTAATGGTTTTTGAATGAGTCAGAACGGGGACGGCGATACGTAACTCCCATTATGATAAGTGGGTGTGAATGATATAATGAGGACGGCGATATATAACGCCCATTATGGTCATTATGTGTGTAAGTCATAATGGAGACGGGGATACGTAACACCTATTATGATTGACAGTGTATGGATGACATAACGGGGACGACGATACGTAATGCCTGTTATGGTCATTGGGTGTGCATTTCATATCGAAGACGGCGATACGTAACGCTCACTATAAAATGAGTGTATATGAATCATAATGGAGACGGCGATACGTAACGCCCACTATGATTGGTGATGTGTGAATATCATATCGGGGATGGCGATACGTAACGCCCGGTATGATTGGTCTTGCGGATATTATTTTCTGGGAAAAGATGGATGGTTTTTATTGGAGTTTTTAATTTGGGCCAAATTGAGATTTTGGCGTGTGTGTTATTTTATTTATTTTGAGAAAGATGATTTTAAGATTCATACATACGGTGTCATGTTCATGTGTGAGGTAGTTGTTGTTGCATAAGTATATTTTATATATTATAATTTGGTTGGGTTGTACTTACCTGCGATGCCATTTTGGCGTCGTAGATTTTGGATGCAGATGTCAAGGAGGCTAAGCCTGAGGAGGCGGCTTTGTCGTTGGAACATTTATTTATAAATTGTTATCTTGGAAAATTGTTTTCTACTTTTTATAAATATGTATTTGTTAAATCTGTATTTTGGATGACTGTATTAAATCTCCTGTTAGAGAATTTATGTTATAATAGTTTGTAAAATATTTCTAAAAATTCTGGTATTTAGTTATCGACTTAATTTATCTGCTGCTTTTATTTATGCATGTCACGTGTTCACACACTTAGCACTTGACGTTGGGGGTGCGTGACCTGTGTTGTCAACATCCTGACGTCTCGATTCCCGTATTTATTTTAAAGGGAATTTGGGGGCGTCACAAGTAGTATCATCAATACCCTCATTTGGGAGTGGATCTTAACACACTAAATGTTCTCTCCAGTATTAAATTATGTGGATAAACTAATTGTATCATCAGTATACTCTTTTGGGAGTAAACTTTGACATACAAAATGTTCTCTCCAACCATACTTTTATGGATGAACTAGTAGTGTCATTAAGACCATCTTTTAAGAGTAGATCTTGACACAGAAAGGTATTCCCTCCAACCTTACTTTTATGAGTGAACTAGTATTGTTATTAAAACATTCTTTTGGAAGTAGATCTTGACACAAAAGATGTTCCCTAAAAACCTTACTTTTGATAGATGAACTAATAATGTCATCAAGACTCTCCTTTGGGAGTAGATTTTGACACATAAGGTATTATCTCCATCATATCCACCTTATTATAGTTTTTAATGATTTGTAACTAAAATTAAGAAAATCATGTACCTTTGGGTAATCAAATTTTTTTTTTAAAAATTTTGATGTAATCATTTGCCAAAAATTAGATAAATAATAGATGGCATGATAATAAAAACCAAAATAAATAATTCATACATGTTTAATAATAATCACATGTATATAAATTTAATAAAATTTTCATAATGTAGATGACAATAATAACATGTATAAAATTTTCATACATTTGCATAACAATAAAGCATGCATAAAAAATAAACTTTAATAAAAACCTTTCAATGCCCTAATAAATTTTACTACAAATATGAATAATATTTTTAAGTAAGTTTTCAAGAAAGAATATTCTTTCTTAAACAGAACCTCAAAATTCTCAAGTCACAACGGACACACTTAAAATCTCCCATCTCCTAGACAGAACTGCCTTAGTTTATACATATCCATACTCCCATAACAAAAATCATAAAATATCTCATATTTAAACCAAAATTGATTTTACAATAAAATCACAATAATAACATATATATAAATTAAATAAACATTTCATACATACATGTAGGTAACCGTAATAACATGCACATAATTTCAATGTATGCATATAACATTAAAGCATGCATATAGGAGAGAATAATAACATAAAATTTGAATATATATATATATATATAATTTTAAAAAAATTAAATAATAATAAAATATTATTTTAATTTGATTGGTTTGGGTTGGAAACTGAGGTCAAGACCCAGGTCATAAACGGTCAACCTTAGTTGACTCGGGTCGTGTCTTAAGTTCAAACCCGATTGCTTTTTATTGGTTAGATTACTATAGTTGGGCTGGGCCACTACAATGGCCCATTCAGCTCCTTTTCTTTTCATATTACTATAACTGGGCTAGAGCCCAAACTTGACCCATAACAAAACAAAAATCCTAAAATTTTCATCTTCAACCTGCAACAAGCATACAGCGCTGACCTTCATTCTTTTCGAGGTTTTCAGACACCTAGCCACGGCCACAGACCTCGCCAGCATTGATGGACGATGTCCTCCCTTCGCCGGCGATCCTTTCCCCTCTCTCATTTTTTTTGTTTACATATTCTTATAGAATTTGTCGCAGACAACGGGCTGTCAAGCCCATTGCTGCCGTTATAGGGACGTCGGCGATTGGACTTCTCAACCTCTTTACGACACTGACGTGTGGAACCACCGCCACCATATACAGTGCTCTTCCATCACCCAATTTCCTTTCATGTTGCAGGCTACACCACGAGATCCTTCTCTACAGAACACCTCAATTTCCTTTTCCGTTACAGTACACAACATGAAAGTAAAGGAAAATGCTAAATGTCCCTCTTATTGGGATCCTGATCAATGAGAGGGCTTTATTTTTTATTTTTAGTTTATTTTATAGAATTTTTAAGTAAATATTTTTAAATAGTATTGTGATTTTTTTATACTTTTAAAAAATATAAAAGAATATCACAATACTATTTAAAAATATTTATTTAAAAATTATATTAAAAAAATAAAATAAAACCCTCTCGTTGGGATCCATGGATCGGATCAATGGCACTATCCAAAAGTAAAAATATGAAATAAAGATACATGCATGATACAACAATGATGCATGGAAGAAATCGAAAAACCCAAACATATTCTATAATGTTGACGCGGGATCTTCGTGAAGAACACACAAAAATAAACAATAAAAGAGAATAATATCATTCGGCAATATTTTTAGTCTTTTGCAAAACCACACATACGAAAGCACATATACAATCAAGTATTTGCTCATTATATATTTTATTGGGATCATAAAATATTTATAATTTGAATCTCTGATACCACATGTTAAATATTTTAATATGACATTAATAAACGGATATTTGATTTTCTATAATCCACAATAATAAAATAATAATATGAGAAACATATATTTCTCCATCAATTTGATAAAGAACTGATCTAACAATGAAAAAAGAATCACCTTAACAATTTTGTCTCATAAGTGTCTTTTGGTGGCTAGATGCACTATAATATTGTAGATGAGACCCCTTAAATCTCCCAGTGCTATTTATAGACTTCCGACCATTAAGAAATTTAAGAATTTGTGTCTAACTATAATTGGAGATATATAGCTTTAATAGGAGTAATTTTTATCCTATCATAATTCAAATATTAATCGATAAGTTTTGAACAATTTCAAACTCTATCAAGACGGGCGTGTGAGATATAAATTTTAAATATAACTCTTATGACTCTGCATTTAGCGGCAATGATAGAGCTTTGTGGTGGCAGCGACAAGATCTCAACAGGGTCTCCATTGCTTTGCCGTTGTTCACAAAGATGTGAAGTGGGGAAGGAGTTTTGCTGTTTTAGTGGGAAAGGGGTACAAGCAAGGTTTCAAATACCGTACCGTACCGGCCGGAATGGTCGAAATTTTCCGTACCTGCCGGCATAGATAAATTGATATTTTGTTTTGGCTGAAAAAAGTCCGATACGGCCGGTACTGACTGTACCGAATTTTGGCCTTCCAGTTTTTTTTTAATTTTGTTTTAAATTTTTTACTATATTTTAACCTGAATTTAGATTAAATTAATTACATATATATATTTATCCATATAATTTATTTATATATTGACTATTATTTTGAAATATAATTTATAATTATATTTTTATATATAATTTATTTATATATAAATTATTCTAAAACAGTACACGAAACGATATCGATATCGAAATATTTCATTTTAGTGACTTGACCAATACTACTATCGATACGGTATTCAAAACATTGAGTACAAGTTCGAGAGTTAGGCTGAAGTTTTATCTTTTTTTTTTTTTATCTCTCTCTCTTTTCATTTGTTTGGGTTTTAAATTTGTGTGTTTGTGTAGTATATATTTCTTCCACTTTTCTATATATTTAATTGTTATTAGTGGGCTGTTTTTCTCATATTATCGGTTAGGTATTTCGAAGAGAAATTTCATACTAATATTAAATACAATTTTAACATTGCGTGCTCTATTAAAAAAAGTTGAGTTCATTATTAAATTATTTATTTATTTATTTTTATAAAATCTCATATTTATCTATTTTTTTATAAGATCTAAAACTACAAATATTATTTATTAAAATATTAAAATTTTTATTTAAACAGTAAAATAATTTTATTTTAATATGTACTCCATAGATTGTAGTGCAATTTAAAAGGATGAAGCTACAGTTA
>CM072545.1:15223902-15251039 GCA_036898215.1 Platycarya strobilacea
TCAAAATACTGAAACTTATTTGATTCAATGTTCATTGGTCCCCATATATCAGAACGAATCATTTCAAAAGAACTCGACGCTCGTTTATAAACCCGAGGTACAAAAGACACACGATGGTGTTTACTAAGTTGACATGCTTCACAAGAAAAGGGAGACACATTTCCTAAGTTATTAACTTGACACTTTAAAAGAGACAGGGGGTGATCAAGGCGACAATGCCATTTATAAGCAGATGATATAGGAGATGTAAGAACTCGAGTGGATGACTGTTGGACATCAAGATAATAGAGGCCACCAGCTTCATGCCCCGTACCAATCTTCGTTCCCGTCTTGAGATCCTGAAAAACACATGAAGAGGGATGAAAAGTCACTGAACATTGAAGATTTTGAGTAATCTTAGTAATAGACAACAAACTAAACGGAAAACTAGAGCATATAAAACAGATGACAAGGATATAGAGTCAGTGCGCTTAGTGGATCCAATGCTTGTAACCGAGCAAGAGACCCATTAGCAAGAGTGATGCTTTTAGAGATGTGACAGTATTTAACTTGGATAAGGCAGAAGACAAACCGGTCAAATGTTCATTAGCTCCTGAATCAATGATCCATGGACCTTGAGCGGATGAGACTAGGCATGCAGATGCTATTCTTGAGTGGGTAAGAGTAGCCGTGGAAGATGAAGCCTGTGTGCCCTTAAAAAATTGCTCATACTCATCTTTTGATACACTTATTAGATCTGGAGTTGGATTGGAGGTTGTCGATTGTGGTGTAGCATCTTGGCAAATAGCCTAATTAGCCGACCCAGATGGTCTACCATGTAGATCCCAATAATAGTCCACTGAATGGTTAGTGCAACTACAATGGGTGCACTTACAAGGCTCTCGACATTTTGTGCGATTACCTCTGGTATCACGTCCTCCACGTGTACTTCTACCACCTCGGCCTCCACGCCCACTAGGAGCAACATAAGAGGCAACCAAAGTGGACCTCTCACTAATCAGATTAGAGGACAACTGAGATTCACGCCCAGATAATGTGGCACGTTGAAATCGGGAGAACACCTCAGGAAATGAAGGAAGTTGTGGACCCGCCAAAATTTGAGAATGAATTGACTCGTATTCAGGTTTTAAACCAACAAGGAACCGAACAACGTTAAACTCTTTACGTTGTTTCAACATACATGAAACATCAGAAGTAATAGGTTGATACATCTTGAGTTCTTCACATATGCTCATCACTTGAGAATAATACTCTTCCAAGCTCAATGTACCTTGTTCCAACCCAAAGAACTGCATACATAGTTCATAAATACGAGTTGTATTCCCAACATTGGAATACATATGTTTGAGATGGTTCCACACTTCTTGGACAGTGTCAAAATGGATAACACTAGAGCCAATATTAGGCTCAATACTAGTCAACATTAAAGACAAGATTTGAGTATCTTCTTGCTCCCATTGAGCAAATTTAGAGATATTTGGATTAGGTTTTGGACCAACCAGATGGTTAGAAAGTCCCCTGCCTTTCAAATATATTGTAACAAATTTTGACCGTAGCATATAGTTTTTTCCATTCAATTTTGCAGAAGTCATAGGCATATTGAAGTTTGATCCAACCAATAATGACTCAAATTTAGTTGCCATAGATGCAAATAAATATCACAATTCCACTAACAAGGTAAAAATTTCACACAAAATTCGTGATATGTATGAAAAAACAGGAAAATGTGATTTGAAACTTGAAATCCAGCTCAAATACCCCCCAAATCAACCTAAATAGCCAAATTTCGGCTCTGTATCGGACTGATTCGGTCAAAGTAGAACATGGACTGGCTCGGAACTGGTATGTTTCGGCCGGAAACCGGGCTGTATCGGCTGGTATCGACTCTGTATCGGTATCGGTGTCGGTATCGGTATCAAGTTAGGATCGTACCGGAATTTAGCTGTCAAACCTGGACGAGTTTATCCTAACTGTGAATAAGACTTGATTATTCCCATTACCAAACAAACCGTATTCCAGATAGGAATAAATTCTTATTCTAGGTTTGGAATATTCACACTTGAGGATAAGGTAGCCTATACCTACAACCAAACACTCCGGCGCTTCACCTGTTGCCGGCGACAGAGATGTTTTCCTGTGGCCGAAGGCGATGAGAACCTTTCGGCAACCACATAAATCGCCGCTGAGTTCAACCCTGGTTCCCACTATCGGATACGACACCGGAAACTCGCCGGAAACACCTCCTCAGTGACCTACGTAGTGCCGACCACAACGAGAAGCCACCAGAATGTGCGGAAGACGACGGCGAATACTGAGGAGTTTAGATTCGACCACAACAACCGGATACTCCACCGGAAAATACACCAACGAGCTCACAACAGTGAACTCGCCCACACAGCACTCACCACAGATAGGTCGCTCTGATACCATGTAATAACGGATAACCTAAAAGTGTTTTCTTACTTCATTCATTGACCTATTACTATGTATATATATACTACATACAAAAGACATTTATACCCTTAGAGGTTACACTAATTACATGCTTTCTAACAATATGGAACTCTTGAAATACCTGCATAAGATTATCCGAAATACCTGCATAAGATTACCCTTGATCACTTCTCAACAGGTTTGGAAAAAACTTATGTTAAAACCATCAGGGCCTGGGGCCTTGTCACTAGCCATGCCTTGAACAACTTACATACCTCTTCTTCTTCAAAGGGCCTCTCGAGCCACCTTACACATTGTTGATCTAGTGTCGAGAAAGTAAACCCATCTCCTATTGGTCTCCATGGTTGATGTTTGGCTGGGGGGATGTTTGTAATATTGTACAATGTGATCCTTGATTCATTCGAAGAAACTACTCCATCTACCATCAATATATCAATAGCATTGTTGCTTTGATGCAAATTAGCTATCCTATGAAAGGATTTCGTGCATTTGTCTCTCTCCTTGAACCAAAGTGACTTGATTTCTATCTCCAAAAGATCTCTTCCATCAATAATACTCGTTTAAGTTTAGTGACTATCTGACTCTCGCGAGTTTTTTCGGATTCAGAGAGGTTCTTGCCTCCTCACCCTCTAAACCCTGTAACTCCTTTAGAAGAGTGTGTTGCTATATTAGCACATTTTCAAACACTTGTTTATTCCATTGTTGTTCAGCCCTTTAACTTTCCTGCCAATATGAAGCTTGGAGAGCCTTGGAAATCATAAGAGGGCCACCGTTGCCTGACCTTGCACACAAAACCGTTAGATTTAAGTCATACATTTCCAAATTTAAAATACCTTATGCTTCCTTAAATGCATCCACAGTCCAAGAGGATAGAGAAATGATCATAGCATACTCTAGGAAGTTGTCCTTGAGTTACATCAGGAAAATGTAAATCCCATTCTAGAGTTGGCAAAAATATATCAATTCTTGACCAAGATTAGAGTTCTGAGTGTTGGACCAAGTATATGTGCCTCTCATTAGTTGGATATCTATAAGCGCTTGTTCTAAGATGAAATCAAAATATGCCCTCATAGCGGGTGTGATGTGGGACATACCTTACCTTTCACTCGGAAAATGAGATACATTGAAATCACCTCCCATACAACTTGATAACTCCCACCAACTAAGAAGTCCCGCCAATTCTTCCCACTATGATCTTCTTTCAACGTCAATATTAGGGTTGTAAACTCTTGCAAATGCCCATCAAAACCCATTTCTATATTTACAAAGGAGCAAGCCACAATGAAATCATTCACACATTCCTCTAATCTTTCCACCACTCTTTTATCGAACATGATAAGGACACCACCTGATGCTTCTTTAGAAGGCATATACGACCACCCGACATCTCCACAAACTTTGAACTATAAGTCTTGTGATTAGTTCTAACTTGGTCTTCTGTAAGCATATGATATCACTGCCACTGTCGAAGTAAGTTCGGCCCCCTCTACCTTCCAAGATATAATTTCTGGCTTTATATCAAAACCGTCGTTACCCTTCCCTTAAGATGAGATGCCCTTGGCTAAAGCTCCACTCCCTTCCCTCATCGTTCATTGCCCATGTGAGTCCATTGAGTTCTCTTTCTCTTTTTATTTTATTTTATTTTTATCCAAATTAAGAGAGGGATCAGCTTTGGCTTGTGCATGTCCAGCTTCAATAGATGTGAGTAATGCTAAAGATTCATCCTAAAACCCTGGCATGTAATCTCAACACAATGTTTAGTCTCCAAGGTTTTTTGAATTATCCAATCTTGGATGAAACGAGTTCAATGGAGTAGGTTCTGTCCCCTCAACAGAGAACCTACCCCTCACTCTCTCCATTTGTAGACATAAATACTACCAGAGCCCCTTCCATAGCATCCTCCTCCGAGTTTTCCAGGCTTCCCACCTATCAGAATCAGCAGATAGGGATTTTTGGGCAACTAAAGAGGATTCTGGCCCCTTTATCGGTTTCTGGGCAGTTGAGGAAAGTTCCGTTAGCCTAGATGTCGCTGACAGCATGTTATGTGACTTCTCAAAGTGTTGCAATCCTTCCATCCTCTCCTCTACAGAATCCTGTGGTAACTCCACAGTTGGCACTGTCGGTGACGTTGCTTTCACGGCCATGATGGCGGGAGGCAACCTAGATAGGTCTGTCACACCTTTCTGTGCATCTCACTAACAATTGGCCCTCCTGACGACACGAAATCTAGCTACGTAGCCTCCTTAGTTAGCAACATATGGCAATATTTTGCTTAATGAGGTGTATTTATCTGAATGCTCTGCAGTGTTTTCCCGCTCATATTCTCTTACATCCAACTGATGCCACAGTCAGTTAAACCTGTAGATGGTTATAATATGTCAATCGTTTCCCACTCTTGTGCCTTTCTAGTGTTAGATGTGCGTCTGCTTTCTACAAATCACAAAGTTTTGTTTAAATGTTTTGTGAAACCTAAAGAATCTGACTCCTCCTAAAGGCTATTTATCATTTATTTTCCATTCTTAAATTAAGTTAATATTAAAAAAATTTAAAATAAAATAAACCCTGGTTTGGAACTTCAACTTTTTAATACTCTAAAATTTCCCACACATAAAAAAACTCTTTGAAACTTTTCCTTCGTCTGGATGGTAACTTCTCTCTTTATTTAATTGTTGCTCTTCCTCCCTAGTACTGATATAATTTAATTTTCTTATTGCATGAGTTTTGATATTTATAGTAACCTTTATTGGAATCCTATACCTATCTCAAGGTAGAAAGGAAGAAGAGGAATCCGTTATCTATGTTAAAATCCTATATCTATAGGGATGTTTTCTTTTATCGGCACGCTTAACTACAATGTTCTGATGGGGTCTTGTGCATTAATGCTAATATATTCGATAGGGATGCTTTTAAACCATGATTTTGTCTATATTATTCTCATAGGGATGGATCTCTGTGAATTTCTTTTCTCTCTCTCTCTTAGCTTAACTTCTCTGCTGGCTTTACTTAGGAGGTTGGAGGATTTGTTGGATGGTTTTGCTGACAGAGTCTCAAAGCCACGCTTATATCAGACAGATAAGATGCAAATTGCTCTGGGTAAGATCTGTATAAGTTTCACTCTCCTACCTATTTAATCTCATGGTTGATTTCTTAGAACCGCATATTCCAATAGCTTACCTTTGAGCAGCCCTTGTGATGATATTTTTTTTCTTGATTGGCATAAAAAATTCAAAAGCCCAATTTTCAGACATAATCTCCATTATCCATGTTGGATGCAATTATGGCAGTTAGTGCTTATTGCTTTTGTTGCTATTTCCAACAATTAGCGGGTTGCTAGATATATCAATTTTTTTTTCCCATTAACTGTATTGCTATATGTCAATTACCTGGTTGTTTTATTACTGATAAAAAAACAATTTGTATTTGTTAAAGTAATTATGGAGGTTTTAGATTGGTCGAGCATTATGGACTGGCAAAATTCTAAAGTTTGGATCTAAAAGTAGTAGGACCTAAGCAATTTGGAGAATTATATTGAAAATGCATAACGTGGTTTCTTGATGAAAATGCTTCAAGAGCACAGTGACTTTTAACTAAGAGGATAAAAAATAGAGGGTGTGGGGTTTAATAAAATCTCTTTTGACTTAAAAAAAATTTAGAGGGTGTGGGGTTATGCAACTCAAGGAGACAGCTGAAACGGGGGGAATGAGCAACATACCTTCACATTTTTTTTTTATTGGCACTGGGTGTTTGGAAACAGCATCTTGACTAATCCCTAGGGTGTGTAGGCCCTTGGCAATGAGTTTCTCGCAAGTGCAACTCGGGTAATTTAAGGGAAAAATACCCGTCCAATGGGACTTAGAGATTGTTTACACGCAGTAAGGTTTGAATCTTGAACCTTGGAGGGAGCATACCACCAAGATCAAGGCTTTTACCACTTGAGCCAACCTCTTGGGGTTTCCACCTTAACAAAACTGTATTTGGAATTTAAGAAACTCTTACTTTCAGTATAAGTGAAAGCACGATTAAGCAGATGTGCATGTTTTTGTAGTTTTTAAATAAAATATAAAATATCAGTGGTCATTATTATTTCTTGTTTGGGCCATTTGTTTTGGTTAATACCTAAGGTAGTGATCCTAAGACTATATTGCTTCCAGGCTTCCAGGTTTAGAATGATTCATAATTCTTTTCTTTATAAAAATTTTAAGATATTATAAAACATGCACAAAAAAGGGGCACAATCCTAATGCATGGGAGATATGCAAGAGAAACACCTTGAAAGAAAATCTAGTGTCTAAAGTAATGTAAACTCCAAGAATGAAACTATTTTATTCATTCTTAAATGGTGATTTCCAAACTCTGAGGGCTCATTTTAGGATGTTAGGTGAATGACTTGTTGCAAGATGGAAGAGGCTTTACTTCGTCCAAAGGTGGGCATGTTGCACTAACCAAGATGACTCTCTCATTTTGGTCAACCTTGGAAAATTATCTTCCCTAAGCTATATTGTTTATTCTTGTAAAACATTTGTAAATTTCAAATTGTGTTACCCAGTGGAATGGAACTTTTTGCCATGATTGGGAATTAAAGATGTTCTCTCGTTCTTCAATAGGTGTAGAGGAAGTGATGATCTAACATGTTGAATTTCATCCAAAATATATATTTTTATGGATAAATCCTATTTAATGTGCTTTATACTTCTATTAGCTCATCATGTCCATGAAAAAGTGTATTTGGAGAAACAATGTGCCTTCAAGGAATGTTTTTTTTTTTTTTGGTTGGCGGAACTATGAAAGATCTTAACCATTTAATTATGTATTTTTTGATCGGTAAATGAAATTTTTGTTTATCATAAGAATATGCAAAAGGCCAAGTACACGGGTCATATACAAGAGCAATGCATAGTACATTTATTTATTTTTATAAGTAATAAATTAAATTATAAGAATAGGCATATCTCAATTACATAGGGGGTATATTACACCTAGTTAAGAGGAAGAATAGAAACAAGAAAATTATGAAATCCAGCCGGTGAAATCTATAACATTTGCTCAAAGGGAACAAAGTTTTAACAAAGAACAACCAAATCTCCTCCAATGCTGCCCCTTATCTTCAAAAGTCCAATCATTTCGTTCATTCCATAGGCACTATATATAGGAACCATCTTTGACACATCTGTGATTTGTGGAATTCAACACAAATTCTTCCTATTGGCCAGGAGCTCAACCACCGTAGTAGGCATAACCCAGGCTAACTCCAATATTATAAAGACATCATCCCTAATGATCTAGCGACCTCACAATGCAGTAGAAGATAATCCACAGTGTCACCATTCTTTTTGCATATATAACATCAATCTACAACAATCAACCAGCGTTTTCATAAAGTTATCTATAGTCAAAATCTTGCTAGAGAAGCTATCCAAGTGAAAAAAGATCACCTTGGAAGGTGCCTTGTTTCTCCAAGTAATTTCCATGTAAAGAGATTATGCTACTGATTTGTGAGGATCTTATAAAAGAAGTGGACAGAAAAAGCACCTTTCTAGTGGGTATCCACCACAACTTATCAGTTCCCTGAGTTCTCAATCTCATGGCGGACAAGGTTCTGAAAAATCAGCAAAGCTGCCAACCTCCCAATCATGGGCTGCCCGCATAAAGTTCACATTCCATTGGATTGAGCACTGCCACTTGACATATCCATGGGATCCGCCACAAATGCTTCCTGTTCACACACAATCCTGGAAGTTGTGGGGAAATTTTCCTTAAGAGCTCTATTTCCACATCATAAATCATGCCATAATTTTATTCTAGATCTGTTACCCATCATGATTCTAGTGTGTTGAGCAAACACCCCTTATACCTCCCTAGTACTCCCCAGCCCCCAACATACCCCGTACATGAAGTCAATCACCAACTTCCATAAAGCTTCCCTCTCCATGTTATACCGCCAGAACCATTTTTCAAGAAGAGGCCCGATTGAATATCCTCAACTGTCTAATTCTCAACCCACCAATAGAGATTGGAGAGCACACCTTATCCCCCTTGACCAGGTGGAAGTTAAACTTATCCACCAACCCACTCGAAAGGAAATCAAGCTGGAGTTTCTCTATTCGGATTGCCACACTTGTCAGAATTGGGAACAAAGATAAGAATGAGTTGGTAAATTGGACAGCAATGCACTTGATTAGGGTGGTCCTATCGCCTTTTGACAAAAGCAATCTTTTCTAACCTGCTAATTTACATTAATCTTCTCTATTACTTCATCCAATATTGATTATGCCCTAAGAGGCTAAAAGAGGTCCCCAAAAGGAAGGCTAAGGTATTTTGTGGGAAATAAGGAGACCTTGTATCCAAGAGTGTTGGCCAACCTCCGGTGATTGCGAACGTTTCTAATTGGAACCAACCAACTTTGACTTGGATAGGTTCACCTTCAATCTGACAATAGCTTCCAAGCCAGTAAGAGTGCCAATAAAGAATGATTCTGATTTTGGTGTGCCTTACAAAATATCAAAGTATCATTTCCAAACAACAAATGAGAAATGTTAAGAGTGTCCCGATTGGTGTCACCAACCGAAAATCCAGCCATAAAGCCATTGTCAATGATTGTGGACATCATTCTACTAAGCACCTCTATAACATATGACAAAAAAAGCAGGGACAATAGATCACCATGTGTTAGACCACGTGAAGTGGTAAGAAGCCAACTGAACTACCATTCACCAAATCGAGAACCTCGCAGTTGAGATACAATACCTAATCCATGAGCACCATCTCTCCCCAAATCCACACTTCCCAAGCAAGTATTGTAGGAAGTCTCAGTTAACATGATCATAAGTCTTTCTTCATATCCATCTTGCATAAAACACCCGGTTCACCAGATTTTAATCTTCCATCTAAAGATTCATTGGCGATTGATACTGGATTCAATATATGTCTTCCCTTTAGAAAGCATTTTGGGGTCTTGAAAATAATCCTCTCCAAGACACACCCAAGCGGTTTGCACCTTGAAGATAATCTTATACACTCCATTCACAAGACTAATAGGCTGAAAATTAGACTAATAGGCTGAAAATCTTCAACATTCAAAGCCCAACCTTCCTGGGAATAAGCTCAATAAAAGTGGAATTGAGAATTTGCTCAAACTTTCTGGATGAAAAAAATTCCTGGAAAACCTTCATAAAATCATAATTCACCACCTCCCAGCAGGATAGGAAGAAACCCAAAGAGAGACCTCTCTCATCGAAGGGCCACTCCAGCCAAGTAACATCATAAACCTCTGTCCTAACCATATAAAATATGAAAGGGACACGTTATAAGTTTTGGATTGGTGTACCTTGCGTAAGCAAAATGTGGAAAGCATTGATCACCTTTTACTTAATTGTGAGTTGGTTATGAGCTATGGATAATGATATTCAACACTTTTATAATTGAGTGGGTTATGCACCAATGAGTGGAGTTGTTGGCATGTTGGCAAATCCCTGTGAGGCCATAGAAATTAGATCTCTGGAAGATGGTCTCCTTATGCATAATGTGGTATAGCCTGCGATGGTGCAATGCTCAGAGTTAAAAGCTAGTATCTTTAGCACCCTCTATATCTGTTAGTTTTCTAGACTTCAAAGGCTTTTGCTCTTTTTCTTGTTTTTGTTACTTGGGTGTTTCCTTTTGTATACTCCCTATGCAGTTGGATTGCGCGCCCCTTTGCACTTTTAATGAAATGGATTAATTATTAAAAATGGTGATTTCCAACGACATGGTGCTAAAACATGTACTATATGTCACAATAGCTGTATAGGGTTTTAAGTTAAGACCAGTAAGCTTGTTTTTCCTCTTTGAAGTCATTATACATCTGAATTAGTGCATTACAATCACTCCACTCCACTCCACCTTGCTCTTGCTCTCTCTCTCTCTCTCTCTCTATTTTTTTTTTTTTTGGGAAATCTTTCCAAGACATGACATTTTGTACATGGGATTCATCGTTCTTCTATTTCTAATTGCCTTGTGCTAATTTCAGTCAATTGTATGCAGCTGGTGGTTTGGGTCATGGTATGGCACATGCTGTGTTTTTCTGTCTTAGCCTTTTAACACCATCATTGGTCCAGCTACCTTTTTTGTGGACAGGTGCTCTCAGATACCATTTTTTCTTGTTTCTGGTGAGTTTTCTCGTCTTATTATTTTCTCATGTGTCATATATCATAGCGTTACTTGAATTTAACTGATGGTAGTTAGTTGATATTCTGAAATTTTTTGGTGTTGTGGGGGTTTTTTTTGACTAACAATGATTGCTCTATTTATTGCAGCAATCATTGCTCTAGCATTTGTTACGATTCACACTTTTCCATGGTCATTGCATTCAGTGGATATGCAGAAGGGAACAAAGTGGACCAAGTTTTTGTTCCTGTAGTTCATCTTGTAGCAGGAATGGTGGTAAGAATCTGCTCTTTACAAATCCATGCTGTAAACCTCTTTAAACAGTTATACATTCAGAACTCAGAAACTTTCTGTTGTTGAAGTTCCCTATTTAAAGAAAAAAAGACTGTTGTCGAAGTGCATATGAAAGTTTGTCTTGAAACATAGATTGAGCTTCTATGATTGGATGTACATAGATTGGCGAAGGGTTACTAGCGCCTGGAACAGTTTTCCCGAATGGTCAGTTGGACAAGTCAAATAAAAAGCCATTTATTGAGACTTCCCAATTAAGAATAGTTATGGGAGTGGGCCAACACCACTCCACTTCCGGCTGCCCCTCCCTTTCTCTTTTCTTCCCTGACACCTGTACTGGTTATTAGATTCAATGTTGTTGTCCTATATGGAAGAGGAGATTTACTTTAAAACTGTTTCAATTAGAATTGTGGTAACAAATAAGACGATATTAATCACTGGTGGTGTAGGTAGGACTCGAGCTCTCTCATGGCATGATGCTTTTAAGTTTAAACTTCCATGACTTTGATGGTCTGGACTGGAATTTATTGTGGCCACGGTGGCCCTGGTAATGGTACAACCTGACTTGACCTTGAGGGCTAAAAGAGCTACTAAAGCTAAGTTCTTGTTTTAGGGGAAGGGAGTATGATTGCTTTATCTATAGTTTTTTTAACTGCTTTATCTATAGTTGAGACCCAATTGAGAGATGTTTGTGAACAGGAAAATCAAGAGTGAGTCTAATTTAGAACGAAGTAAATGGAATTGAGTGTTATTTTTTCCTGCATTATAATATCATTTTTGAATTCTTCAAGTCACTTTAAAATTGTAATTATTATCCTTGGATTATTTGCCATGCGTGTGATTCGGATCAATTTGCTGAGTCCCAGTTGTATTGCATTGGATCATGTTGGGGATTTGGAAAACTTGCTCCAATGCTTCTCAAGTTTATATTTATTTTTGGCTATTACTGCTGGAATAGATTTTAACTGATGTTTGCCTTTGCTTCACAGACACTGGTAAATTTTGCATCGGGGGGTTGCATCATCGGTATACCTCTCCTCTATTTCATTGCAAGCTTGACCTTGATTCATTGCGGAAAGATGGTCTGGAGAAGATTGACAGAAAATCGGAGCAGACAGGGAAACTAAGGCAGCATTTTATTTTTATATTTGTGAAGTCTCTTCATTGCTGCTGATCAAAGTTTATTTGTATACAAGAATTTCAACTAATCCAGAATTCAAAAATTGAAAGAGAAGGGGGGGGGGGGGGTTGTGTTTCAACATCGATGTCGTCCAATTCCAGGTTAAAGGGTGATCGCTGGAAAAATTAGTCATAACTTGTGCTTAATTTTGTTCCATCTGTTTACGCAATTGTATCGTTTGTCCTTCAAAAATTGAAGGTCGCATAATACTAATATGTGCTCTTTTCTGAGTCTTTGTCCAACCAGTAATCAACTAGCGCCACCTCCTCCTTTTGGCAACAACTATACTAGCATATGGCTAGCAAAAACATCAACAAAGAAAAAACTAGCTATTACCAATACGCAGTTGTATCGTTTGTCCTTCAAAAATCCAAGGTCGCATAATACTAATATGTGCCCTTTTATGAGACTTTGGTTCACAACAAAATTGGACACGAGTCTTTGTCCAATCAGTAATCAACTAGCGCCACTCCCTCCCCTCCCCTCCCCTACCCTGCGCACCGCACCCCCTAGGGCTGTTCAAATTGGCCGCATGCCGTTACCGTCCGTTTTTTCGACCCGACCCGAAACAAAATGCCCGACTCGATAGGCACACAATCGGTAGCGGTTAATCGACCCTTGCAAACGGTAATAGCCGATAAGCCGTTTTATCCAAATTTCGTTCCTAACTCTCTCCCTCACGCTCTCTCACTCTCTTCCTTGCATCCCTCTCTCTCGATCTCATCTCGACACAGACTCATCCCCAAACCCTAGCCTTGAGCAGGGGCTGTAACACTATCGAGTCATAGCCGCACGAAATCACCTTCCTCAATGAAAAAGAATCGCACAGAATTTCAGAGCAATGGACCCAAAATCGCACGAAATTTGTTGGAGTAGCAGACGGCGAAGTTGCCGCCTTTATCATGCTTATTGTCCAGCACTGTTCTTGAGGAGTTACGATACAAGTTGGGAGAAGGAAAGGTGGTTTTGGAGGACGAGGGGCAGGAAGAGTTGGTTTGGAGGAGGAGGAGGAGTGGTTTTAGAGTAGAAGAAGAAGAAGAAGAAGAAGGAAGAGGGAAGAAGGAAGAGAAGCTTACCTCACCCCGTACTCTTGCCGATGCCTACGGTAGCTCATATTGAAGTTTAGCCGTATATTGTGAATTGTGCTTCCTGAAAAAATTGAAAACGGATTAGAGAAACGTGCAACATTCTTCGCCGATCTGTCATTCTTTAACCCAAAGGTATTGAAAAGGAACGTGTATTGATTGAATCTGATAGACCTGTGTGTCGAAGCAGAGGCGCGAAGGTGTTTGTTAGAAAAGAAAAGAAAAGAAAAAGAGGAATGAAGGAAACGGCAAAACGCGAAGTGTGGATAGCAATCGGGTCATCGGAATATCCGTATACTCGATGGGTAAGCGGGTATTCGGTATATCGAAAGTTGCTGCTAACGAGTCGGGTCGGAAACCAATACTAGCGGGTCGGGTCAGGTCGGTCGAACACCCCTAGCACCCCCCCCCCCCCCAACCACCACATCCTTTTGGCAACAACTATACTAGCATATGGCTAGCAAAACATCAACAAAGGAAAAACTAGCTATTACCCAATCTCCCTATCAACGCATTTTTGCGGCCTCCCGCCGGTGTTGCAGAATCGAGAAGCATGAAACCATTGCTTATGGAATAACCAGAATTAGTTCCTATGTATTCAAACTTCTTCAATAATTTGGCATTAATATAACCAGAATCATACAATAATAACATGATCAAATCTTACTACAAGAGTAGTACTGCACGTGCAAGGCTGTGTCTGTACATCATTATTGAACAAATAAATCTACGAATCCGAACGTACGTAGAATAAATACCTACGTAATTAGGAACTCCAAACCAATTGAATAAGAATACTACACCGAAGGGTTTGTTGGGTGATTGAAGTTCTTCAGTCACTACTGATAAAACAAGAAAAGATCTTGTGGAAAAAGGATTTGTTGGGTGATGATGATGATGATAATGAGGGGGATGTGGCGCATTCAACAATCTCCTCCTCGTCTACTCCACTTGCCCTGGCTTTCTCACACTCGTTCAAGAATTTCTTGAATCCTTCTTGAGCATATTTAGCAGCCTCTCCAACAGTCATATTTTCCACCAGTTTGTTTGGGTAAATGTCCTTTCTATGGTCCCCATTCAATACTGCAGCCAATTGTACGATCTCCTCTTGAAACTCGCTCAGTTTTGCATCTTCTTTTGCTCCACCCTCTCTCAGCTCCACAGGTTCCCCCAAACTAACTGCAATATGTTTTGCACCAAAATTAATATATACATATACATATATATATATATATAGATTAGTTTAATATATATTTGTTGATTTTCTTGAACAAAGTCATAAATCTTAACGTTTCATGCCCAAAAATTATAAAATGAGTCAATATTCTTCTGTATCATATTAAATCTTATAATCTCTAGTACTCATTTATTGATATGGTACATTTTAAATGGTTTTAGATTTAAAACAATATGTACTTTAAATTAAAGATGTAATGAAAGTTTACTTGGACAATCCGTTCTTGGGCTATCTTTAGTCAAAACAACATCAAAAGTGCCCGCCCATGCATCGCGCTTTGTTAGGAATTCTTTGAGGTTGAAAATCTTTTTGACAGTTGCTGCAATCGAAGAATGCTCGAACTCTGACGTGGAATGTGGCCCTGATGGCCCATGCAACACTGCATTTTGATCATCAACATACGGTTTCTATTTAATAATTTGCAAAGCTACTTTAAAAATCATAATTTTTAAAAAGGAAGAACAAGACATGGCGTGAACTACTTAAAATCTCCATGCATGCATGTATATTATTTTCAAGATAAAGATCATTAAGGCAGGCTTAATTAGAGTTTTAATAATGAATTCTACTACACAATCACTTTTGCATACTCCTTAAGTTCTCTACTAATGTGATTAGTCAAAGCAATTAGTTTATATTAAAAAAAATGACGTAGATAATCATATTATTGGAGTACTTAAAAAAGTATACAAAAGTAACTACATATAGAATTTTTGTATAATAATTTATAAGAGTTTAATGAATGCTCAAGTGCTCATGAACATATATATACCTGTGCCACGCTCAATCCATGGAGAAATCAAGAGGGTCGGAACCCTAACACCTAGGCGGTCGAATTTGAAGTTATATGGTGTCGGGCCAACAATGTCATCAGGGCTAGGGACTCCGGTCATAGGTGTTGGAACATGGTCGTAAAAACCACCATGCTCATCATATGTAATAACGAACAAGATTTCATTCCATTGTGGGCTTGCTCTTAAGGTTTCATACACTTGCTTGATGAATTTCTGACCTACTGAGATATCATGGGAAGGGTGGTCATCATTTGCAGGTATGGATAAAAGGTCGAACCATCTTTGTTCGATCACAACATAGTTTGGCAATTTCCCCTCCTCGCAGTGGTTCTTGAAGTGTAGATCAAAGTCATGAAAGTGTACCAAGTATTTCAGTTTTCTAAGATTCCTAGAGATCACAATCAAATCATTCCATTAGAAATCATTCATATGGCAGGAAATTAGAGAAAGAAAATAGCAGGGTGAGTATTTGATTAATAACATTTTCCATTTTTTCCCTTATCGGTGGTAACAAATCATTCAAATGCGTACAAACCAACAGTTCATTGCCAAGCAATTGGATTACCCTAAGACAAGAAATTTCCATCAATTAATCAGATAATGACAATGCATAACAGTCTCCTTTCCCCTTGTATTATGCGAAGGACTTCAAGTAGATAAGTACGTCGTTTTCCCCTTGTCCTAATAAAGATCGCAAGAAAGAGAAAGTGGAGATCTCACTCAGCCAGTCCAAACCACCAAAATACAATACAAACCAAACTGCCATGATTTTTGGCCATAACGGTCCAATATCCGGACTATATCAAAACCGCTAAAAGCAACTTTTCCTTGTACGGAATATGGATGGAGACTAAGTCATTAGTCATATATCTCTCTTTTAAAATGTGATCTTCCCTTTGATTTTTCGCTGATAATCACATACAATAGCTCCTATATCTTCAAGGTGTAATGCATTGACATGGCATCTTTACATTGGTGTGCGTTAGACGCCCTATATCACCTTGCCTATTCCAAAGCGAAACTGTTAAGTAGGACAATGTCGTTTATTTTGTAAATAAGGAACTTAAGTAGTGTGATGTCGTTGTGGGTTGGAAACTCTAATGAAGTAATAAACGGTTTCGTTTGTAATCGAGTTCAACTATAAAAACAGATTCGAGGGAATAAGAAAGGCTATGCAGAAGTTTATCACTTTCATCCACTTCTCTCTGATTTCCTTATTCCTTCATTCTTCTTCTCTTTCTCAACTCTCTCTAAATTTTTGGAAATTTACTATCTCGAACCAGTCACCATACGGGCCCATTACAATCTCTATTTCTCATTGCATGCATTCAGCACGGCCTGTTGTCCATAGGGTCTAGTCTTCAATATATAATATGTTTGCTTAGAGAGAGAGAAGGTTAAAACATTGGCATAAATTTTCCCTAAACTATCACTACTTCATTGTTTCTTTTTAAAAAATCTGTTTTTGATCCGAAACTAAAAAATAAATATATATAAGTATTTATGATTGATTATTTGTAATAAAAATAACTATTTACAATAAAAACAAATTTATTTTATTTTAAAATAGTCATTTTATTAAAAATAACTTGTCGTAAATAAACATTTTTTTTTTATAATTAATCTAAAAAATCGTAACTTTCTTGCATCTTTCTTAGGTCTTTTCAATCTTTCCTTTCCCTTTTCTTTGTTTTATCTCTTCTTCACAACCATAACATTGAAAAGGTGCTGATTTTTTTATTGAAGGTGAAAACGAATTATTTGAAAGGTATGATATTTCTCTATTATGGAATCACAATCACGTTACATTTGTACATTATTTTAATACTAGTATTATTAAAAAAATAGTGTATTTAAGAAAGAATGAGAAATACTTAAAGGAGGTAATTTGGATAGTGAGTTGAAGTGAAATGAAATGAATTGAGATGATTTAAAAGTAAATTGAGAAGAAATTTAAATAAAATATTATTATAATATTATTTTTTAATATTATTATTTTGATATTTAAAAAAATTGAATTTCTTATTATATTTTGTGTGAAAATTTTAAAAATTTTTAATAATTAGATGACTAAAGTTGTAATCTTTAATGATTTTTAATCTTTGATCATGCATGATCACTTTTGATCTTCTCTTAATGGAATTAATTTCTCTTTGAATATAATTTACTTAGGACAAGTTCTGCTAATATTTAAGGAGAGGTTTGGATAGTGAGTTGAAAGGAAATGTTAAAATGAAAATTGAATAAAATATTATTATAATATTATTTTAATAATATTATTATTATTTTAAAATTTAAAAAAGTTGAATTATTTACTATATTTTATGTAAAAATCTTAATATTATACGAGATGAATCTATACATGACATATTGATATATAGATCATCATGTGTATATAAATAAAATGACAAAAATAATAAATTACATATTAATATGTGGGGGTGATATGATAAATAGCAGTTATAATTAATATATAAAATTCAAATTTGAAACAAAGGCGTCTCCATTATTGTAGGGTCCAACTACTTGATTAAGTGGGAAATCAGGAAGGCCAGAAAGCCAAAAGCTCCTACTTTCATGTGCAATGCATGTGCATATATGTCTGTATTATTCGGTAACTATGCCTTGATCTATGGTGACCTCACGACTGATCATACTAAAATAATATTATTAACTTGAAAATTCGTGCATGCATGTGAATCTATTAAATATGATAATTATCAATGTGAACGTATAATCTCAATTCTGAATTTTCGTTTGGTTGTTCACCAAACCTAGAAGGACTACTACTGATCTCAGTTACCTTACCTAATTTTATTCACAATCATTTTCATTGTAAATTAATATTATTTTTATGAAAATAATTTATAAAATTATGATTTTATCAAAATATTCTCATTTTAAAACATGACTATTATTTTTATTTTTTATTTCAAAGAAAATAGACAGTTTAAAATCTGTCCATATATATACATGTACGCATGATATAGAACATCTTGAACATTGGGGTAAATAAAGCCAGCCACGTCTTGTTCATAATATAAGTTCTGCTACTAATTACGAGTTTGTGTATAAATAATTAATTTTAAAATTACATTATAATTAAAAAGGATTTCAAAACAACAATAGTAATTTTTTATACGGCCAGTTGGTGTGGTAGACTTCCACGTTAATTAATAATTATATATTTCATTTAAGGGAAGTGCTACTCATTTCTTTAAAAACCATTCCGATTGAATCCGTTTTGGGATTATTTTTTTCATTTTTTTTTTATGATTTTTAAGTAAGTGCTTTTAAATAATATGGTATTTTTTATATATATTTTTAATATATTTTAAAATATTAAGAAAATTATGTAAAATAAATATATTTATTTTAATATGATCTTTTTAACATTTTAAAATATCTTTTAAAAATATAAAAAAATCATAATATTATTTAAAAATACTTACTTAAAAATCATATAAAAAAATGAAAAAAAAATAAAATCCCAGAACCAGACCCATCGGGATGAGTTTAAAAGGGAAGAATAACATTTCCCTTCATTTAAAAACAGTACTCACTTCATTAATCTTTTAAATATTTTCAGCATAATTAATAAAAAAAAACTTTAAAATCCACTAAAATGAGAAGGAAACAGTTAAAAAAATATATATAAAAAAGTAAATAAATAAACAACCAGCTTAAATAATATATAATTTGTCGTTGCGATTGATGTTGGTTAATGTTACCTGTAGTAAAGGGTGGCCGGAGGGTACTGATAATAGATCCCAAAGGAAAGACCAGCTTCGTGTACCGATTCAAAGATAGTCTTCTGAGGCATCCCTGAAATCAGTAGCTTTGTGTCATTTCCGGTCAGCCCGTGCGAAGTTGCCGAATGCACGTACTGTCGGTTCGGCTGCGTCGATGCCGGAATCGACGCGAACCACCTGTCGCACACCGCGAACTCCGCCGCTAACTCCTTGAAAACCGATACGTTTTCCGGTGAGAACCCGTTCATGACCGTCTCCGACATTCCCTTCTCTGTTCTCTCGGCGTTTTGAGCGAACCCTTTCATTTCCGGAGCCAGACTTTTCGCAGCGGACTCCTCCGTCCAAGGCTCGCCGAACACTTGCTCGTAGATGGCTTGGAAGGAGTGGCCGGGGTCCGGTACCACATACACGGATTTATCACCGTAGTAGATTACGTCGGAGTTAGAAGGATCGGTTGTTGAAATCGGGTTAGATAGCTGATGTTTTCCGTCTACGCCGTTTATTTCAGGATTTAGGGACTTCATCCATCCCAATATGTGATCGAAGGAACGGTTTTCTTGGACTAAAACAACGATGGTTTTGATGGGGTAGACTTCGCCGGTGCCGATGCCACTGCTGGATTCGGCAGCCATTGAATATAGATCTCTGATTCTCTGGGGGCTAGCTGCCTATATATGGTGGCCGGTTTGTTTCGAGGTTTTGATTTTGTAAATCAGAAAGAAATTCTGGATGGAACTGCAGGATTTCTGCTAGCTGTTTTTATAGTCTGAGAGGGAGAGGAATCGATTACAATTACGAGGAAGGAAATGGCCAATGGGAAGGAATGGAGGAAGCTTTGTTGGGACAAGAAAGTGAGAAATTAGTTAAATAGTAAGGTTTGTATTTCTTATAGGAGGCCACTTTTATATTGACTGTGTCACTCTATCTATTCACGTCTCTTACTTCTAACCGCTTCGAATTGGCAGTACTCATACGCGGCCATAAAACATGCTGAAGTAGGTGCACCTTGATTCCGCAAAAGATTCCTTCTAATTGTACGTTTCACACATATGATTATATAGGGGCCTAGGGCTGCTAGAGCCCCCACTAGTTGGACCCGTTTTTGGCCTGGCTAGTTCTATTTTTTTTTTTTTTTTACATATTTAAAAAAAAAATTATAATATTATTAAAAAATATTTTCTTAATAAATAAATAAATAAATAAATAAGGAGGAGCGGGATTTGAAATGGGACTCAAATAGTAATATTTTTATCATTTTCCATGACTATATTGCAATGTTAGATACAATGGTAGTGTTTGAAAAAGTGTAAGATTTATTATTTAAAAAAAAATATTATTTCTTTATGTAAATTTTGTAGTTATTCAGTTTTTATCAAAAGGATTGTATACGCAATCTTGCATGTTTTACGTTTCACTGTCACATACATGACTAGTAAGGTTAAATTGTATAATCATTTTAAAAAATAGTGAGGTATATTATAATTAAATTAATTTTTTATCATGTAAATCTCATATTTATCTACTATTATTAAATGAATTTTGAATTATATATACAATACTTACATATTCTATAACTGCATGCAAATATTATTTCTTATATTTAAATATCATATCCTATGACCTCTGACATAAATAATATTAAAAAATTTAAAATATGTTATTCAACTTTTTGACTTTATTTTTCGTTGTGTAAATAAATGAAACCTAATAAATCGCTTAATTGGGACAAGATCTTAAATGAAACATGCAAACTGTTTTATGATTATTTTTATTAACATAATCTTAAATGAGTTGTCGTTAAATAGAACTTTGAAATTCAAATAAAAAATGCCAGAATTTATAATGAAGTGACAACACTATAATCACATTGAAGTTACAAAATAGGTATTCAAGTATTCGTAAAGTTTATTGGCTTAGTTTATTTTTACAAAACTTCTCATCTCGTTATATGTCATTTAATTTTTTTATAATTTTTTTAAATTTTTACATGAATAAAATGAAAAATTCAACTTTTCAAATTACAAAATAAAAAAATATTAACATTTATATTATAACAATATTTATTTAATTTTTAACTTTTATCTTAATTTATTTCATCTCATCTGCAAAACAAACGAGAAAAAATAACTCATTCATTTCTCAATTAAAGCCTATTTAAATTTAAAGTTATGTGGGTGGAGGATGAAGAGTATTCAAATATAATTAAAAGACATTGGCAATGGGGTATTAAGAGTTAATCTCAAGAAAATCTTAAGCTGTAATAGGGTTTGGAACAAGCAGAAGTTTGGTTTGGCTCATAAGAATATTATGAAAGTTAGTGACCAATATCCAAAAACTGCAACTTGCTAATCCAAGTAATGTCTCTAAAGATTAGTTTATACTTGCTCGAAACAATCTTCAATCTTTGTTAGAAGAGAAGAGTTTCTGTGGAAATAAAGATCCAAAGTATTATAGTTAAGAGGGTGATAGTAATACAAAGTTTTTCCACCATAAAACTTCACAAAGAAGGAATAAAAATTGGAACAAAGGGCTTAAGAATGAGGAAGATGCATGGCACTTTGCAGATGCTAGGGAGTAGGGATTAAGTTATATTGAATTATTTTAAACCTTGTTTACCTCAAGCCAACAAAGAAGGTAGTTTCCTTGATGGTTTGGATAGAAAAGTTACTGAGGAGATGAATAATGATCTGTTAAGGGAGTTTAGCAAGAAAGATGTTAGGCAAGAATTGCATCAGATGCACCCTGCAAAATCATCGAGTATAGATGGTATGGCTCCCATTTTTTTTTCAAACATATTGTTGGTAAATAAGTTATTGAAGTTGTGTTGCATGTGCTTAGAAGTGGTACTCTTCCTCTATCTCTTAATCATACCTACATAACTTTGGTTCCTAAAACTAAAGAAAGCCTTTGAATTTAGTCCTATTAGTTTATGCAATATTTTTTTTATAAATTGATCTCTAAGGCCTTATCTAACAAGCTCAAGAGTGTGCTTGATGTGATTATTTCTAGTTCTCAATGTGTGTTTGTCCTTGGGTACCTCATTACTGATAACATACTTGTAGCATATAAAATGATGCATTTCTTGAGGAATAGGAGACATGTCAATGATGATTTTATGTCCATTAAGTTGGATATGAGTAAAGCTTATGATCGTGTAAAATAGGACTATCTAGCAACTATTATGGAAATGATGAGATTCAATGCTCAGTGGAATTCACTGATGATGATGTGTGTTAAGACATTCATTCTCATTTTTAATAAATGAAGAATCAAAGGGTCAAATCATTCTATAAAGAGAACATAGACAAGGGGATCCTTTATCCTCTTATCTATTCTTAATTTGTACTAAATGTCTCTATTTTGCTCAATCAAGCTGAGCTGAGAAGAGATATTACAACTATTAAAGTGTGTAGAGGGGCTACTAAGATCTCCCACCTTTTGTTTGATGATGATAGCTTGTTGTTCTACAAGACTATTGTGGAAGAGAATAATCGAGTTTAGGAAGTGTTGGAGTGTTATGAGATAACATCAAACCAAAAGATTAATAAAGAAAAACTGATATGGTCTTGATCAGTCATGTAAATTTTGCTAAGTAGAAGGAGCTAATGAATTTATGTGGTGTGTAGCAATTCTAAGAGCATGAAAAGTCTTTGGGCTTACCCCTTATGGTTGGAAGATTAAAGAAATAAGGTCTTTTCAGATATAAAAACACAAGGTTTGAAAGAAATTGTAAGGATGGAAATAAAAGTTACTATCTATTTGTTTTGGGGGGGGGGGGGGGGGGAGAGGGGGGTGGGGGAATCTTGATTAAAGTAGTGACACTTTTTGTTCCTAGTTATTTGATGAGCTATTTAATTTTTTTTGTTTGTTTGTGTAATGAGCTTGAGCAGATAATGGTAAGGTTCTGGTGAGGCTAGAGGAAAGAGGAGCAAAAAATACACTGGATCAGCAGGTTTAAGATGTGTGAAACAAAGCATAAGAGAGGTTGAAATTCAAAGATCTAAAAGTCTTTAATGATGCTCTGCTGGCTAAGATGGGGTGGAGAATTATGAAACAAATATTTGACTTGTTGAATAATTTGAAGTCCAATGTTTTTTTAGAGTCCACTTTTTTGATGCTTAGCTCGGTCATAATCCATCTTTTGTGTGGAGAGGAATATAGGGTATTAGACAATATTTGGCAATGAGTAGTTGATGAAGGATTGGAAATGGCCAATCTATTAGGATTTGAAAAGATCCTTGGATACCAGGTGTTGCTAGATTGGCATATTGGATGAATGGGGAGGAGTTTGGAGAGGAAGAAGCAATTGTGGATTCTTGTATTGCTTCTGATACTAGGTAGAATATTGAGAATGTAAGATCTATGTTTCAACCTAAGGTGGCTTCTAAGATATTAAGCATCATCCTTAGTCCTGGGAGGTCTAATGATTTGCTCACTTGGGTATTAGAGGTGCATGGAGAATATTCTATCAAGAGTACCTATAGGCATTCTAAAGCCTTGAGTAAAAATGTGAATATAAGTGAAAGCTCAAAATCAATGAGAATGAAGAATTTTGGAAGAAAATTTGGTCGATGTATCTATCTCCTAAGGTGAAGATCTTTACTTGGAAAGCTATTAAATGAATTCTTCCTACTAAACATAATCTCATTAAGAAGCGGGTGTCAAATGAAGAGACGTGTATTTTTTATGGTGTTGAGAGGGAAAATGTAACACATGCTCTCTGCTTTTGTCCCTCTATAAAACCTTGTTAGCAAAAACACTTCTTCATGTGTTACAAGTAAGTTCTCCATTTATGTTCAGTGGTGTTGCTATGAAGATACAAGAGGTTGGAAGCAAGGAGAAGTTAGAGTTATTTTCCCTAATTTGCTGGAGCTACTGGTATAGACGAAATATTAAGACTTTTGAAAGCAAGTGCTTGAGCACTGATGCAACTATGGGAAATGCTTTGACATTAGAGAAGGCATTTAAAGACTTGAAAGGGAAACCCCTTATTTCTGTTAGGCATCACTACAGATGAGAATACCCACCACCTAGTGTTTTTAAGCTCAATGTTGATGGAGCTTTGGTTTCCTTAGGTACAATTTCAGGTATTGGAGCTATAGTGTGGGACTCAAAAAAGGAAGTGATTATGCTAGCTTAAAAAAAAGTATGTTATCCTCGATTCTGTTGAGATTGAGGAGCTGACTACTCTTAAATGACTTCAATTTAGTGTTCACTTGGGCATTCAATATAACATTATTGAGAATGACTCTTTGCTTGTGGTTAATGAGATTAATTAGCAAGACTTGTCAAAGGCTACCATTGGTAATGTGCTCAAGGAAGCTAAGGAGTTGATGGGTAGATTTTGTGAAGTCCATTGTGTGAGAAGAAGTTACATTGAAGCAGCACATACACTTACCAAACTTGCTTTAAGTGTTGAGGAGATTTTTTATGGTGGGGTGCATACTGTGATGTAATAGCCAATGTTCTTTGGTTTGATTCTCTTTTGTAAGGTTGTTTTCATAAATAAAGTTTGTTTCTTATTAAAAAAAAAAAAAGCCCATAGTCCAATCTAAATCATTAAAAAGAAAAATTGCGATAAGATTTCACCCAGCCATCTTTCATTTTTTCCATTCGCTTGAAAGAAAATAGAGCTACCTAGTGTTTTCTTTTCCTATTTTTCTTCAGCATTCGATATATATTGTCATCACAAGCTAACTCTCATTGTAGTCGTGTCATATCATTGCAAGTGATTTTCTTTCAGTAGCACATAATATCTCTCTTACTCACTCACTCTCTCTCTCACACACATACAAAGGGCTATGCAAATAATCAATGGATTTGTTATGATTCATATTGATACGAGTTTTTCCCATCTAGGTTTCATGTTTGATATGGACATTTTTTGACAAAAACATTTTATTGGATTGTGTTGGTGTAATTTTCAGTGGTACTTGCAACGCTTCTCCAATCACTTTCAATTAGAGAAATAACTTCGGGTGATTTCAATGCAAGAAGATGCCTCTACTGATTAGGTTAGGGAGTAGTTATATTCTCCTAATCCAGTAAATCCTCATCATTGTGTGTATCGTAAATCCTCATCATTGTGTGTATCTAGGAGACTATCTATAAAGATCAAGATGCTTCACATGATACAATTCTCTTCAAGAGTATATTTTGTAGATGATAGTGTCCTTTTGACGAGGTTGTCTCAATAGACTTATTTTATCGGCATTAAAACCTGACAAAGTAGATTTTGTCATTTGATGAGACAGGCTTCTTGCCTTTTCCAATAATCCTAAATGATGTGTTTCTTTAATAGTGTTTCATTTAGTTTTAGCCTTTCCTTGCCTTATATCATGCGGTCAGCGGTCAGACTTTCTTTGCCCACTGCGTGTATTTGCGTTCACCAGTTACCTTGTAAATTCTCACCACACGTGTGCTAGCAAAATTTTTCCTTATTGAATTCACCATAGGCCTTGCTAGACATGCTTCCTTTTCCTTGTGTATGTTTCCTATTTTCTTCATACTTTACACCTGTCCAACCGTTTATCATACAGTACCTTTTCCATTTATTGCTTTGTGCAGTGCGAAATTTAATATTCTATTCAGTATTCCTTCCTTGGGTCTGGCCTTTCCACTTCTTGTCACTGTACCTCCCCATAATTGTCATCCTTCTTCTTGTTTTCTCTTTCACTTCTCCATCTCTCTTTGATATTTCATTTTTTTTTTCGCTTGGCAATGCTCTTCTGCAGTTTCTTCTACGTGTCTTTAGATCCCAATTTCCGAAAAACTCTATTAGAAATACCTTTTGCCCTTCCTCACTTGCATCAATTTTCAGACGGTCATGAGAACTCTTTTAGGCACAATTTTAGAATTGCCTCTAAGTTTTACTTTTCCCTTCTTGTTACCTTTCAATGGAGTTATTGGATTGTGATTACAACTCAGGTTGAGTTAGACTTCGTGAGGGGTGATTTGGGGCTTGCGACCCTATAATGTTTATTCTTTCCAACTCTCACAACAACATACAACTTTGAATGGGTTGCTGAGCATGTTGGGTTGTACATTAAAATGTTCTCAATGGGGCTAAGGTTTCATTTCTACTACCTCATCATGACTTTCATTTTGGATTTGCGTATGGCTTTCGTTTTGCTTTTGTACAGAGCTTGAAGAATCTTCTTGTCTTGTTATTTGGTAGGAATGCAAACCTTGAATCGGCTGGGGTTGAGAACTCATACTTTACCACCAATGAGTTTCTTCATGTTCATGGTATGAGAAGACATGATTGGAACCAATATAGTTTCCATTCACATACTGGTTATCGAGTTATCCATTTGGAGTCTCAATAATCTCTTATTGAAACTTGGGATTAAAAATCTTTGTTTTTGTTTGGAGATGGTTAGGAGTTTCTTGCTAGTAAGGCTTCCTGACACGAGTTTTCGATCAGGTCTACCTAGGGTTTTGTCTTTTGTGATCATTGCTTCAATATGGTCCCTACCAAGGAGAGTTGTCACGCTTAGATGATGTCTATGGATTGATAAAAGAGAACCCAGACTCTGCCAGCTTTGAGGAGGCTCTCATTTAGGAGAATGATGATCGTTTCTTAGTCATTTCAGACATATCACGCATTGTGGGCCACAACATTCTAGGTGCTGCGGGGCTTGAGCTTGCTCGCTAGTGTAAGACTTGCTCGCTAGTGTAAGAGGGCTACTCTTGCTCCTTCAGAACCTAAGTGAAGGAGGCTTTGTATCAAATATCAGGGATAGAGTATTGAACCATATGCTCATTGTTGTTATGCTCATCTTGATGGTACCGCAAGATATTATTTGTCTTACTCCATTTCACCTATCCCTAAAGGTAGAAGCGAGACTCGCCAACCGCCTCCTTTCATATGTGTTGATTGCCTTGCAAAAGTGATTGAGTAAGGCGTCTAAGACTGTGATACGTTTATGGGTCTGAGTTTTTTTACTCAACCCTTAATAGTTTTCTAGACTCCCGTTAGAAATCGAAACTAAGGAAGAAGATGATCACAGAAGTGAAGCTTCATATTTAACTAGATTAATAAACGACACTATTGTGATGTGTCTTATGCCTTGTGTTTTAATTAGACTATGCGTTTACTTAGGCCTTTTATTTCCAAAGTTATACATTTTAGTATTGTCAAGGTTGTGCATTTAGTGTGTCTCATGTAGAGCAGGTTGTTGAGTCTGTTAGAGAGAATCCGAT